>CM063112.1:51432102-51461500 GCA_031841125.1 Acanthococcus lagerstroemiae | reverse complement strand
CAAAGATAGTTCGCCTCACCAATGCTGCCTATTTGACATCCCCTGAAAATTTCAAAGAGGAAATTGTGGTCTCGGCCTTCATCGATGGAATCGAGGATGAACAAATCCAGATTATGGTGAGAGTTGGCAACCACCAAAACTCTCGGACTACTTTGGCGCAAGCCCTGGAGCTAGAGGTTGCACGGGAAATCTCCAGAATGAGGGCTACTGTTCGTCCAAGCCCAGGCCTGTGAAATGGAAGAGGAGCAGACCGGCTTGAAGAAAGTTGTGAAAGCAGTGGTGGAGTAGGTGACGGAGATGAAGAAGCGACCAAACATTGAACGCCAATGCCACTTTGGAAAGCCGCAAATGCTCTTTCTCAGTGTAATGAACAGAGGCACATCCATGTTAGTTGCCCCCAGAACCAGAAGGCAGCTGGAAAAGACTGGGATGTTGCTTGCCAAGCGTCCCCAGTTGTTTCCCAAGAGGACCAGACAACCGGCGCCGTCAAGAGAACGCTGAAGCATGATACCTTAAGTAACTATGTGAAAGGGAAACTAGGTCAGAAGACAGTACGCTTCTGTGTTGATACTGGGGCATCACACTCGATCCTTCAACGCAAGCTGGTTCCGGCAAAGAAGTTGGACCAGAAGAAGCGGTATTATGTTCTGAGGACGGCCACTGGAGAAACAGTGCAAGTATATGGAACAGTTGAGCTCCAAATTCAACTGATGGGAATGAGCGAGTCATTGCTTACTACAGCAAGTCTCTTTTGCGGCCTGAGAAGGACTGCTGTGTCTCTAGGAGAGAGCTTTTCGCTGTGGTCAAAACTTTGCGCCAATTCCACAAGTATCTGTATGGCCAGAAATTAATTCTCCAGACTGACCATTCAGCATTACAGTGGCTCCTGTCCTTCAAATATCCCGAGGTGGCTTCAGCAGCTACTGGAGTATTCCTGCAAAATACAGTTCCGGAAAGGCAAAAGCCATGGAAATGTGGATGGCGTGCCCTGCAAAATGCCAGTTTTGTCAACGACTGGAGAAGAAGAAACGTGCGTCCATTAAGCGGGTATCGCTGCAGTCTAGAGATCAGCAAGAGGATCAAGTCATTGGTCAGATTCTACGAGCCAAGCAAGCAGGCGAAAGACTACTGTGGCAGGAAATTTCGGATCAGTCACGAGAGTTGAAAGCTCTGTGGGCTCAGTGGGACTCGCTGCGCATTAGTAACAGCCTTCTAGTGCGCGCTTGGAAGTTGAAAGATGGCACAATAAAAATTAATTCTCTTTCAATTAAAATTACAGGAAATCAATGATTTTAATCATATGAATTTATAAATGTTAATGAAAAAATTAATTCATATATAATTAATTAAAAAAGATTAACTTTAATTTAATTGAAACAGATAAACAGTGCCTACGTGGTGTACATGACCAAGTGTCCGGAGGGCATCTGGACACCACAAAAACCCTAGCGAAGATTTGACAGCGCTTCTACTGGCCGACATATAAGGAAGATGTGGCCACAAACTCGGTCTCGCGGGAGCATGCAGAAGTACAACATTGGATATCCATTTGAACGGATTGCAATGGATCTTGCAGGACCATTCCCGCTCTTGGATGCTGGAAACCAGTATGTGTTGTGTGTAGGCGATTACTTATCAGTAAATGGCCTGAAGTGTACCCGATGCCAACATAGGACTGAGGTAGTGGCCAGGATGCTGATGGAGAATTGGATCACACATTATGGTGTTCCACTGGAGCTACATACAGACCAGGGAGGAACTTCGGATCCAAGTTATTCGAAGAAGTATGTCAGCTTCTGGGAATTTGGAAGACGAGAACTACTCCGCTGCATCCGCAATCCGACAGCATGGTTGAGCAATTCAACCGGACGCTCAAGGAATACCTGGCCAAAGTAGTTGCCAAACACCGAAGAGACTGGGCACCAACACATCCCGTTGTTTCTGTTGGCCTACAGATCAGCCGTCCACGAGAGTACGCAGCTTACTCCTGCAAAGGTCATCTTTGGCCGAGGGTTGCGATTACCATGCGATCTGGAGTTTGGAAATCCACCTCAACAGCCGCAACTGGTGGACGAGTTTCTTAGCCAACTGAGAGAAAAGCTCGATTCTACTCATCGCATGGTCCGAAATCACTTGCGAATTGCCAGCGATCGGATAAAAACATGCTACGACATCAAAGTCAACAAGGTCGACTTCCAGGCTCAGGACTATACATCGTACTCAAGCGGATCAACGATGTTGTATACTGGATTCGGAAGCTTGGTGGTGGATGAGCCAAAGTCGTGCACCTTGATCATTTGGCAGTCTGGCATTGTGACCATGAAGAAGATCTGGAGCCAGGCCGGGACGTCCAGGCTTAAGGAGGGGGCAGTGTGGCGAACGATCCCGAACATTTGAGATAAGCGAAGAAAGATTGACACGTTTCGAGCAGCAGAATAGAAGTTCGATAACAAGAGGGATAAAGAGTTTCGCCAATAACGCCGGGGTATATAAGAGCCGCCGGCTGTCGCCATATAGTCTGGTTTTGTATGCGATAAATTGTGCGTTTTCAAGTGATTTAGCTACTGTGTAGTGTTTCGTTGTATTGGTGCGAAATTAAAAGTTCTCGTTTCGTGTTTTTGTGCGTTTTTTGGTGCGAATTCCGTTACAATATGTGTGGCGACGGCGGAATAAACCTTACAGGGAGGGGGGTCCGCAGAAGCTGTAGCAACTCTAGGATAATACAGAGTCGTTGTGTCCAGTGTGAGCCGGCCGAGCTTTGTTTGTCGGCCTTCTGCCTCGACCACTCTGCCTACATCTTCTTCTTCATGATGGTGTCGAGACAAAGGCCGACACCCGGTTTCATCCGCTTCCACTCTTCAGTGTTTCCGGAATCAAAATGTCCGGCGCGAGACGATCGATTACCCCGTCGCTATCGCTCGTGTTACCACCGGGAACGATCGCTATTACCGTCCCGTGCTTCTCCTGCTCCTAGGCCTCACCCTTGAACAGAGTGTGCCATTGGTTGCCCTTCGCCCCTCGACCACAGTGTGTGCACAGAGGGCTCGGCACTATCGCTATCCGATGCCGAAGCACCCCTAGCCGCTCAGGACTTGGCCAAGTAGAAGTTCAGTTCTCCGTGGGACTTGTCTGCCCACTAATCGAAGTCGCGTAGCTTAGGGTGAATGGTGAGTGTATAATATCATCACAGAATAAGATGAGATTTCCATTAGCTGATCTGGATCTTAAGATGTATACGTTCTCATGCACAGGCTGTATCACCAAGTTGAATAAGGAATCTGTTTATTTGTGTTATTCTCTTTCGTGAAGACCTGACGGGATCTCCAAAATTCTGATTAAATCGCAAGTCTGGAATTTCGAGAATCCACAGGGAAGGAATAGAACAAATCTCCTCCCAAAGACTCCCGTTTAGATTTCCTTCCAGCGAGAAATCAGTGGTAATGTTCATCGCTAATTTGGCGCCAGTAAGTGATTTAGTTCATTAGAGAAGACTGTTTCGCTGTATCGCGTACACCAAAGCGCTAATTTTATTTCACTGTTTCAGTTTCTGCGATAATTGTCACTGTGTATCGCGAATTCAGAGCAGCGGTTGGTTACCTCGCCGATACCTCTCCGGAACTGTTGCCGGGAAAATCCGGAAACGGAACTAGGAAAAGGTAGAGACACGATCTCCTGATGCGGTGCAGGCGAGAGAAAAACGTACATTCCGCCGGATGTCAACGTCAACCGAAGCACACTGACAGCGACTGCTAAATTTTTTTTTCTCCTTATTTTTTAAATAAACACTTTTTGGAGATAGAAAAGAGAACCGGCATTTCGAACGAGGACGATGGGATAGCGCGGAGACGGAGCAGTATAAGGCTCGGAAAAATGTCGCAGCTTTGTCGTAATATTTGCGTGCATCAAAGCAGCACACAGTCAACAGAAATTAGATGAGTTTTCTTCGCTTTAAATCGACTCGCAGCTTGTTTGAGATGCACGTATTCACTAAATATGGATTCATCCGGGAGAAGAGTCGAATATTGTATTTGTGTAAACGGGCTGGCCAATTGTCGGGTTAACGATGGGTTAGTCACGAAACCACTCCCGCTCGTATCGTTTCAGCTGTTATACGAAATAACAGCTAAAGTACTTCAAAAGTGAGCCAGCATTTGCACATCTACAGGTAGCTATGACCGCAGAGCCGAAAGCAAAATACCTATTTACAGTGTTGCTCGATGCTTGGTGCTCCTTTAAGTCTATGTATAGGCAACGATGAGGACGGAAGATCGGTAATTATATGCACCCTAGTTAATCCGTTTCAACTGGAAACCTTCTCTTCTTTTTGCTGTAATACCAGTTCGGGTTATTATAATCGACCAGATATTTCATTTTACGTGCTTTCGATGGTTCAACTCGTGGTCCATTATAAAGCGGTTTTGAAAGGGTTCGTAGTTGCGAACTGATTCAAATAAAACGCCTCCAAACAAGTGACCGGACTCGGGCAATTCCAGTCTGTGTGATGGGATTCAAGCTTCGCTATGGAAAAAGTTACCGTATAACGGGGTAATTTTTATCACATTTTACTATATTTCTATATCTCTCCCTCGCAACGAGTTTAAGGGTTAGAAAATCAGCTTCCGGCTCTGAGGCTACACTGCGGCAAGGACGAATTTTTTAGTTCATAATATACTCCTACTGGAGTGTTTAATAAGGTGTTCAAAGTTATCCCGGCTTTGGAGTAGCTTTGATTACCTCACTTTTTTCATTAAAACATGAATCTACACGAGTAGCATGACTAAAATACCAAATATCAGCCAAATCGGTTTTAAAAAATTTGTAAAAAGAACAAAATATCATGGACAAGTTGTTCAAAATTTATTATTTAATATTTTAAAGTGTTTTGAATTATATCTTAAATTATAAATGCATATGCAAATAGATTTGTTGGAAGAACATTTTCATGGCACAATTTCTTATACACCTTTCACACAACGGAACCATTCCTGTAATAAAATTTTAATAATTCGTGAATTTTAATTACGTAGTTACTCATTATTTTTATAAGAGAACCACTTTCGGCAAACTTTTGTAGTTTTGTACCATCTGAAACTAATAGTATTATGGCGAAGAACGCTCCCGAACATTTGAGATAAGCGAAGAAAGATTGACACGTTTCGAGCAGCAGAATAGAAGTTCGACAATGAGAGCAAAAAAATGAGTTTCACCGATAACGCCGGGATATATGGAGGCCGCTGGCCGACGCCGTATAGTTTAGTTTTAATGCGATAAACTGTGCGTTTTCAAAGCGATCTAGCTACTGTTTTTGTGTGTTTGTATTAGTGTGACACTAAAAGTTCTTAGTACGTGTTTTCTTGCGTTTTTTTGGTGCGAATCTCGTTACATTGGCGTCAGAAGTGGGATTTGACCGTGCGCATTGTGAAGATCTCGTTTGGACATTTGTTCTGCGGATTCGGCGTTTTGCGTTAAAGAAGTGAGCGTCATTGAAACTTTTCCTGGGGTGTGAGCATCTCTATAAACGCAGCTCAATCTCTGCCCTTCCGATTTTACTTCTATCTCAATTCTGCTATTCAGAGGCGAAACTATAAGGGGTGTGGGGGTTGAAATCCCCCCAAATAATTTGACAATCGGCAAATTTAGAAACTGTTCATTTGAATCGCTCATTTTTTATGAATGTCTGTTTGTTTGTTTGTTTCTTTTTTTTTAATTAAAAAATATTTCAATTAAAAAATCAGCAAATTTATAATCTTTATAAAATTTTGTCAGCGAATTCTTAGTTTAAAAAAATATTTGTCGGAAAATTTTTCTTTACATTCTGCAAATCATTTCGTATAAATTTCTTAAAACTACTTCTGCATTCTTTAATAACTCACTAGCAATTTCATCAACTCCTTTCCTTTCATTTCTTCCAGAACGTTATCAAATTCTGATCTCAAAATAAGATCGCCTCTTCCTTAATATTTCCCACTATGTTCTCTTAATCCGGCCTTGTTAGTTAGCAAAAACACTAACCGTTAATTTTTATACAAACTGTAAAATGATAATCTCCACACCCATTTTTATTCCAAAGTCCGATCGACGTGGGACAAACTGGGGTCTTCAAAAGGCAAATAGAGATGCTGAATTGAGGAATGCATTCATTCTCATTTTCCTCTTTTTTTTCTTTTTCGCAAAGAATGAAGATGAGCTCATTCTGAATGAGAAAAGAATGAAAGTTTTTTTCCTTAATTCGGCATCTCTGACGGCAAGGTCTCATTTCTTTTTCAGTAAAAAAAAAAAACAAAAAAAACTTCCATTAAGCAAGACTAGAGCTAAACTTGAAATTTTATGGAAAGATCACTAAAATACGAGTTTTTGGGTCGTTGATTTCGAAAATTTCACCAGAATATTCTTCTTTAGACCCTGAATTGACTTTCAGTGTTCTCTATTCCCTGAAAATTGAGTAACGAATCAAAATACGAGCAGTTTATCGCATCGCTGAATTCGAAAGCTTCTACGAGCTTTCTTATATTAAACTACGATTTGGACCCCAAAATTCAAAATTGATTTTTAGGAAATCGAATAAAGTATTAGAATTTTCTGAGTTGCTGAAATCGAAGATTTCTTCTGATTCCTCTGGGATTCCCGATTTAGGCTTCAAAGGCCAAAGCTGGTCTCCGGAAGTGATTAAAATTGACTTCCCGGTAACCGAATCAAATATCGAAATGGGGAAGGGAAGAGGAGAGGTCGCCTAGTTCGGAGATTTCATCAACACGATAAATGTTTGATATTGACTCTCGAGTAGACCCCAAACACCAAAATGAGAGTCGAAATTGAACGAACTTGATTTAATCTTTCAACATTTTCATAACCATCAAATTACCAAAATTCAAATTGGAGGAAAAATTTCAAAATCATCCAAGTATGAGTTATTATAAGGGGAACATTCGAGTCTTTACAAATCGAAATCTATGAAATTGAACCAAAATTAGGAATTACAATAGTCGCTGTTTCAACAGATTACTTGGGTTTTCCACGTCAATTAATCAAATGTTGGCTCGTAAAGATGCAAGCTTTAATGAGCTTTTTCTGCAACATTACACGCGAAAATTGCCATTTAACCTAAGAATGATGAAGTCCAATCAAAGGTCCAAGGTTCATTACTAAATTTGTAACAGCCCCCCCCCACCTCAAACAAGAAAATAGAAATAAAACAACTTTCACTTCGATACTTCAATCATTTTTTATAAAATCATATGCTGCTTTTGAAAATTCGGCATTTGACGATTTAACCCTTTCTCAAGAGATTAGTGTGTTTGTAATGATGAAAATGAATCAGCGATCTTAGCATTTTCAAAAATAGTCTGTTATTTTGAATTTAAGATCGTAAGAACTCTCCAGTTCAATAGTCTACTCGATTTGTATAAACTAATTAGTGCTGGTCCATTCCAATTTATGGGATCTTTTAAACTTGAATCAGATTCAAAATTTAGCGCATGTTCGAATTCGACTACCCTTAAGGTCAGTAATTAACGTCGATAATCTATCCTCTTTGGGGTCCTATTCTGATTTCTAGAGTCCAAGGACGTACCGAAGAGTTTTTCTTGAGGGGAAGGAGGGGGGGGGTAAAAATGGTGAAAGTTCCAACTGACTCAACTCAAAATTTCCAAGTATCACTGCAAAAGAAGAAAAATCTTTTGATTTGTTGGGGTTTTCCAACCTCTCAACTCAATTCCCAAATATAAAAGCAAAACGTTTGTTCGTTCGTTCGTTTGTTTGTTTATTACTATTATTTTTTTCAATTAAAAACTATTTTAATTAAAAAATTGGCAGATTAGAAAAAAATTTTGTCGGTGAATTTTTAAGTTAAAAAAAAATTTGTCGGCAAATTTTCCTTCTCCACCCCCCCCCCAACTGTCAATTTTCGTCTCTGTGCTATTCTTCTCATTCTTGAAACCGGCGTCTTTTCTCCAAGTGCAGTTTTTTCGCTGCAAATAAAGATCAGATGTTCGTATAACGGAACTGTCTTCCTAACCCCCTCCCCCGTTTAAAGAACCTGCCATCGGCAGTAAGTTGATCGAGAGAATTTCCCACGTAAACCAGGCACTAAAGTTCGGATTTCTTTGTCGAACTCGTCGAAAGTACCATCGCAGCCCATCTTCCACGGCGTAGAATAGTCTAAATACCTACTTCTAATGTCTCACGAGTCTAATAAAAAAAAGTCTCCGGGACTGCAGTTTTATTTAGCAGTTATTAAAAATACATAAACTCCAGTTGATTATGACTTCCCCCTTTCGGACAGAGCGTGTTCGGATCGACGTATAGACTTGGCAACAAGACGAGCGGCGGTGCGAGGGCGTAAACTTTTCCAATAACTTTTTCCTAAACGCCTTTTTCCAGCGCCAAAATGTACGAGACGCCGGTAACTCGTAAAAAATAATTCTCCTTCGATAAATTCTCGGCGGTAAAATGCGATTGTTTTGCGGATAACAGCGACGCGGATGAAACGATTCGGGAGATTACATTTGGTGGTCGCGGCGGTTTGGGCGACACGAGTAGCAGCCCCCTCCCCCCGCCGCCAAAATACGAAAACTACACGACTGTGTATTTTCATAATTCGAACATTTACAAACGGTCGGCTTCGAATTGATCGAGTCGTATACGTCGTATCCGAGAGTACGATGGGATAAAGCCGGATGAGCTCGCAATTTATGTTCGACTCTCGTATATATCCGCTATATACGTGTACGCGATAGTTATCTATTGAATTTCGATGTATGCCCGTGCCTGCTAAATTATACTATGGCCGCTGTTACATTAACATGGGAAATGTATCCACCATCCAGCTATATATCCACCAGGTATCGTTTCATCGCCATTCTGATACCCACGTCTCGCCTCGTGTTTGCAAATTCGAACCCAGTGGCAGGACGATTTCGACACTTCTGTGCATTTTCGGTCAGCGCAATGCCGGAGTGAAGACTTTCTTCTGGACTGAAGCACAGGGTTGGACATGCTGTGGAAAACGACCCGGGAAATTCGTTCTCACAGTCTAAATACCGTTACAATTTCAGACCCTCCTCCCGGTTCCGGGAGAGTCCTGAAATATAAAATTTGACTTGTGGTGGAGAAAATCAACATTTCTCAGAGAATTGAGTACAATATCGAAACAGGGATTTTCTTGTAGCTCATTAAGATTAACTGGGAGAATTTACAGGAGAATTGAGAATCCAAGCTCGGCCCACACCATCGAACAGGAGGAGAACTCTGTACCATCCTAGAAGAGCTGCTGCAGCTGCGTTGCGGACCCACCGGCAGGGCTCACCCGTCGTCACTACCTGTCTGCGTCGACACACGGACCAAGACGAGGAGGTGAGGGCTGAGTGAAGAGAGGCAGCGCGTCCAGCCGTGGGGACCAGAATTCTAGGCGAACGTTCAGGGAGTGCGGACCTCAGTCAGTAAGGAACTCCATGATGGCCCTGGTAGGACGCACGCACCGTTCTGGCACGTAGAAATGGGGGCTCGGGCCTGGCCCCAAGGGGTTCCTCCAGGCACTGATATGATACTTGAAAGGGTAGTTTCCGGGACCGGGGGTGCGTTGTCATGGGGGCCACTTTGGCATGCGTGCATCGCCATACGTCCCACCACACCAAGAATAGAGATGCAGAACTAGGAGATGATCAGTTTGGATTTAGAAAAAGTAGAAGTACTGGGGAAGCAGTGTTATCTTTGAAATGAATTCTAGATGGGAGACTTAAAAAGAGGAGGATACATATATGGCATTCGTTCATATTGAAAAAGCTTTTCACAATGTTAAATGGGAAAAATATTTGATATTCTAATAAAAAAGATAGGAATGAAAAAAATTTAAAGAAAGACAAGTTATTTTAAACTTATATAAAGGACAGAATATAGAAGGAGAGAAAGGGGAGGCTAATATAGAAAAGAGTGTAAGGCAGGGGTGCGCCTTCTCACCAGTATTATTTAATTTGTACATAGAGCGAACCATAAAAGGAATACAAGAAAAATTTGAAACAGGCGTCACTATACAAGGAGAGCGAGTAAAGATGCTCAGGTTTACAGATGATATTGTCTTATGAGCTGAAAAGGAGTACTGATTTGGAAAATATTTTGAATGGAATGAAGGAAATTCTGAGTGTAAAATATCGTGTGTGAGAAAAAATAAAAGTAAAACTTAAGTAATGGTATGTAATCGATTTAAACATGATAGCTTAAATATAAATATTGGGCAGGAAAAGATTGAGGAAGTGAGCGAATTTTACTATTGGGTAGTAAAATAACAACGGACTAGCAGCGCACCTCATATCTCTATACTATATATATTTAATTTAAAAAAAATGAAAATCACAAAAATTTATAAAGATATCATATTACAGGACCTCTTTCTACAATACATTTGCCACATATCACAGAAATATCCTCCTTCGCACAGGGTCGCCGTTTTTTGGTGTCTGAAGGGCCATCACACGTCACAGAAACATCCTCCTCCACACAGAGTCGCCGTTTTTTGGTGGCTGAAGAGCCACACATCATATCAGAATTTTCACTATCCATCTTTCGTTTCTCACTTATTCGTTTAGCACGCTTTGTCTTTCTACCAAGACCCATCTTAAAATGCAAAAAATATACTAACACAAATTATAAATCAAAAGGAAAAATATTAAGAAGTCACTCGTCGGATCACCACTAACTGAAAAGCTGATGAGGAGTACTTTATATAGGCACAGTGTCCTCATTTGCTTGGCTAATGCTGAAAGCCAGTCAGAATGCAGTATTTTATTTGTGTATGGAAATGTGGTTTTAAGTATATGATTGGATAATGCTGAAAGCCAATCAGAATGCAGTATTTTATTTGTGTATGGAACGGATTTGAGTGATCAAAAAGGCATATGAAAGAGGTTGCTTCATTGAGTGTTCTTAGATTAAGATGAACTTTGTAGGTCAAGTAGTTCGTGAGTAATGGACAAGTAAGTGGAAGAAATGTGTGTGAGTAGTGAGGTTGAGTTGATTGATACCTCATAACTCTCCTCAGACTGGACGGATTTGAGTGATTAAAAAAGCATATGAAAGAGGTTGCTTCACTGAGTGTTCTTAGACTAAGACGAACTTTGTAGGCCGAGTAGTTCGTGAGTAATGGACAAATGAGTAGAAGAAATGCGTGTGAGTAGTGAGGTTGAGTTGGTTGTTACCTCATAACTCTCCTCAGATTGAAAGGATTTGAGTGATCAAAAAGATTCATAAGGAGCTCGAATCACCGAGTGTTTTAAGATCTTAACCAGCATTATTGGTCACTTTGCTATTTCATAAAACGATTCATAGAGCCGTAAGTAGACTGTGCATATGACTCAAACGTTTATAATGAAATACCAGAAATTATATATTCATGCCAATTTTATTAATATCTGATTAACAAGAAAATAAAAATGAAGGGAATCATTCACTGAGACCAATGTATCCCTTTTAACCAATAGTTCATCTTGAATTACCTCAGCTCTGACTTGAAAATGTATTCTAATTCTTAAAATCAGTAGAACATGATAAGCAGCGTCGTTGTAACCTATTTTCACTTTAGTAACATAATGATGCTAAGTCATAAATCAACACATAGAACCAAAACAGACTGAGCATACGATTAGAAGCATACAAAAAATAAAACCCGAGAAACTATACCATAGGTACAAATTACATCATGACTAACTAGAAAGATTTAGATACCTACACATTATTTTTCATACAAAAAGAAATTACAATAGTCATACTTTTAAAACTATCAGATTACATTTCATATGGCCGTATGCTGTGGCTGATTTTGCAGAACGGAAGGACTCGTATGCACTTGAATTAGGTAAAATTACAGAATGAAATCGTCTGGAAAGAATAAAAATAAGTATGAGAAAAAGAAAACACCTTCAACTATGAATCAATTTCAACTGTAAAGCTGTTTTTAAAAGGAAACTGTATGTGATTACGTAGTACTTACTGAAATCGAAGCTATCCCCAAATAGAGAGGTAATTGGCTCCATGAAGCTGACATCACCAGCGGTAGTGCTCTGTAGAGAACATATCAAGCAAATCAAAAGAGTCAACCAAATTATATTATTCATTTTTGCGTCGTCACACTTATGTGCCTTCCTCAAATACAATATTGGTACAACTTTTAGCCGTTTCCTTCAAGTACTGGTTTCGCAAGGGAAAACTACTTGAAAGTATACATGAGGTGACATTGCGGAATAGTCATTTTGTTGACGCCACGTGTTTCTAATATGTAAGAGTCTGTTGATAATGTATCGTAGTTAGTCCATATTATATCCATTCCGCTATCACACTTCGGTCTAGCTTCTCGGGTATGGAAATACAGTCCGTTGATAAGAAGCACAGTAAAAATTATCGTTTACTGTATGCTCAATATTTTGCAGGTCGCCAACTCTGTCGAGAGGGGAGGGAGAAAGAGGGAAATACTCCGGGCCCGGACTTTCAAGGGAGCCCGATATTTTTAACAGACCTGAATTTCAGTCATACTATACATCAAATCAGCAATCACTCCTTACACCATGAAAAAAACCTCTTACCTCGTAGGTTATAATTTTTTCTCATGTAACAAAAGAACAAATTGAACTGGAAGGAGAGGGGACCCCGTGGAAATTTCCAAGGCCCTCATATTTTTCTCTCTACGGGGCTGCAGGTCGCACTGTCGATCTATAAAAGCTCACTCATTTTCAGTATAATATAAATTCTATAAATAGAAACTATAATTATAGCTCTTATGTTTGTGGGGATAATCAATGCACATCAAAAACAAATGGATAGGTATATACTCGTATACAGGTAGCAATTGTTCGATAAAATGCAAAAAGCGCATTTGTGAATTATATTATAGCCAGAAACCATTTTTTGATGTATAGCCTACGTACTTCCCGATCAGCAAAATCAGTGTTAAAAGACACTATTAAATAGTGTCGGCCCTTGACAATGACGAAAGCTCCGCCCACTTGTATAGTAGAATTGATCGGTCAAAAGTGTATCAAGAAGTCAAAAACGGGTCGGAGTGCTCTGAGTCCACCCTTGCAGATCGGGTCACTGCATTTCCAAGGTACTCCTCTGAGTTCCATCTGGATCATCAACTAATAATTTACGTGGTTCAAGGATAATATTCTACCTGATCCCTAAATGCCAGAGAAGAGAATGATCGAAGCTTTTGAGATGGGTTGTTATAGGTGGATACTTAGCATCAAATAGACGGATAAGGTAGGAAATGAGGAAGTACCCAACAAAGTAGAAGGTAAAATGGATATTTGGAATTGTCTGAAGAGAAGGAGAGATGAACAAATAGGACATAATTTGAGGCATCCAGGAATAATATCACTGCTGCTAGAAGAAAGAGTGGAAGAGGAAAGAATTGGTAGGTTGGCAAAGATTTCAGTATGTTCAACAGATAATCAAGGATGTCAAATGTAAGTGTTATTACGAAATGAAAGAACTTGCACAAGATAAGGAGAAATGGAGAGCTGCATCCAACCGGTCGTAGGACTGATAACCTTATCATCATCATCAAATTTAAACTTATATTTCATTACTGCTAAATTGTGATCACTATCTACATCCGCTCCAGGGTATGTCTTCCATTCCAGTGTTTGATTTTCATACCCTCTTCTCATCACAATATAATCTATTTGATATTTTCATCAATCTCCTGGGCTGTTCCAAGTGTATTTTTTTTCTCTTATGATTTTTAAGCAGTGTTTCCAATAATTAATTTATATTCTTCACACAATTCTACGAACCTCGCCCCTCTTTCATTTCATTCTCCTAAACCATGCTGTCCGCATACTTCTTTTTCTTTTCTTTTTTCAACTCTGGCATTCCAAAACCTCCCATAATAATTAAATTTTCTTTTCCTTTGGCCTTGCTTAATACTTCATCACTTTCTTCATAAACTTTTTCTTTTTTTCTTCACTATAACTTCCTCTAGGCATGTGAACTTGGACTATCACTAAAGATACTGGTTTTGCTGAAATTTTCACCATTAATATTCTCTCATAATAATATCTACACCAGCTTGCCTTCTTCTGCGGCTCTTATTTTAATTATTTTACACTTCCCCGTCCCAAAGTCATTTTCTTTTGGCCACCTCACTTCACTAATTCTTATTTTAATTTTTTCATATCTTTCTTTAAGTTTTCTAATCAGCCTACGTCATTCAATGTCCCTATATTTCATGTCCATATTCTCAATTCTGATAGATTCTCAGTAGGTAGTCTCCGTCCGGACATCCGAACCGGAATTATTATTTACTTTGTGAGTTGCTAACTTGCCATCATAATTGTAGTGGTGGAGACGTTAACGTTATCTTTAGAGGAGAATACTGTTGTACTTTCCCCTTACTTCATTATGGTTTACATGTCGGAGTTTTCCATCCCCTATATTCCTTTAGATTTTCTTTAAGCCCCCTCATCACGCCAAGGTAGCACACACAGAGGTACTGTTTTTTGTTCAGTCACACAGATTTTTTTTTTTAGTGTAACGTCCGGACTAAATCTGATTTTCCCAGAGTAATAACCAGGGAAGATTATTTATTTATGTTTCGATATATTTTTGCTATTGATTCATGTAGGGAATATCCAGCATATCTTTATGATTCATGTAATCGCCAGATGGTAAAACCAAAAATCAAATTGATTATTGCCTAGCTCCAGCAAGATGGAAGTCCTTGATAAAAAACGTAAAGACGTATCCGGGGGCTGACTGTGGAACGGATCACCAACTATTATGTGCCGAGGTCAAACTGAAGCTGAAGAACAGGGCAAAGAAGTCGAACTTCGTAAGACTAGAAGGTGCAAAAGAACTGGACGCATTCAAAAACCGGATAAAAGTAAAACTCAAAGAAGCTAAAGCCTTTGAAAACCGAGTCAACCATGATATGTCGAAAACTGGAGAACAAAGATGGTCCGAATTGCGTGATACTTTCGGAAAAGCGTTGCAAGAGAGGTCACTGCAAACAGGAAGGCGCAACCAAAGAAGAACCACTGGCTTTCCGAGGAAACCATTAAAATCATAGAACCAATCGAGCAAAATTGCTGCTTGTAAGAAAAAACGTTCTGAAGCGCTGTATTGGAAAACTGCGATTTCGTTTTTGAAAATAGCACATTTTAGGTATAAAAATGCAAAAAGAGGGGGCCGGAATTTTTTATTTATTTCTATTTTTTGCACTAAATTACACCATTTTCGAACAATTTCTGGAAAAAATCCATTCTTTGAAAAAATGTTATGTATTACAAAAAATTCACAGAAAGCGATGTTGCCAAAAAGCACGTTCGCAGCTGTTTCACGAAATTTCGACCACACCAGCAGATCCGCGATACATCAATACCTCATAATCCGTGAAAAAAGCAAAAACGACAAAAGTGGACTGAACCCCTTTTGGTTCTAACCAATTCATTTGTATTATTTTCCTCGGGTTTTGGGCATATTTTGGGAATATTTGGCCATTTTAGAAAACTTTTCGGGAATATTTCTACTTTTCTGCTGGAAAACAATAAAAACATCTGAAAATTCGATAGGAAATGAAATGACAGAAACTGGTTGGTTGTACACTAGCGTTCCTACATTTTTTCATGGTTCAAATCCGAATGCGGATATGAAGTTGTACTTCTGAATTATGTTATCTGTGGCATGTGTTGATTTCTTTATCTGTGATGGACTAAGTTTTGTGTTCGTAATTTTTGACCATAGACATGGTGTCACAATTATTCAGCTTGAAAAGTCCTGCATTTTGATACCCATATTTTAAGCATATTTTACACGTGAGGGAATATTCTGACATATTTTGGCCTTTTTCGGGGAATATTATATGCGCATTTTTCACTGCTTTTAGGACATAAAATAATTTTCCCTGCTAATAACGCTACACTTCGTTTGCCTAGAAACGACAGTTGATGGATGTTGTTACCCTTATATGGAAGAGAAAAGAGCAGATATCAGCTCTCGGCTGCTTTTTTCGACGGAAGGGCCGGCGACAGAGACGAGGCCAGGTCTTCGGCAGGTAGAGGTATTAATAGGCTCCGCTGTCGTTCCCGCCGAGTAATTAATAGCGAGGGCAATTACATCCGTAATGAAACGACTTCCAGCTAATTTCCTCAAATGAGAAACGAATTTCCCGAGAGATGCGCGGTTTTCATTTGATTTAGTGTAGAAGTTCGCCGATAGCATCCGGGAACTGCTGCATGAAAGCAAAAAAGAAAAAATGTAATTTTCCCAAGTTTCATCACACCCGGAACCTTTTAAAGGAAAACGCGAATAAATATTCCCGAGTTTCTGTCACGTTCTCCCTCCGCAAGTCCACGCCGAATACGTCTTTAACGAATTTATCGTTTCGCATTGCATTTTCCGCCGATACGAGCGATATAGCTCTCCTCATCTTGCATTATCTCATATTCGCCACAGTCTATCCTCCCTGGAAGAGCGACATCGTCGCGCTGGAAATCTTCAGAGCTATACAGTAAGTATATCTAATTTTCTAAAGTAATTTATTCCCTTATGCAGCTCGTACGTACGCCGAGGGAGAAGACGAAAAGTTCCAAAAAATGCTTCTTTCTTCGACGAAGGTAAAACGCGTACCACGCGCGTCTATTATTTTCCCGCGCCCTTCGCTGCTCGTAAATGAAAACGTAGAACGTGAAAAATGGAAGTCGCGCGAGTTTGTAAGCGCAGCAGTTTCGCGATTAGCCGCCTATAATAGGCCTAAATTAATTAACGGAACGAGCGTGGCTGGATTCCAAGAGATCGATCGACGTTAAATGGCACTCGAGGCGAATGTTAACCGCACGAGCTTCGGTTCGAAGAAAAAGGAACTAACGACAATACCTCGCGAGAGATTCCAAGTCCCGTCAATTACGACGCATCCACAGTCCAGGAAAATTACCGCCACCCTCCGGGAAATGTACGATTCCTGTTTTTCTCAATTTTTGGCGCCATATCTCGTCCGCTAATGGTTGGACGAGAGATGGTAACCTCAACGGCCTGTTTCAGTTTTCACCACTATTTTAAATTATGAGCCACTTTTACCACTTTCTTCTGGTTTACCGTATTTTCGAAAACCTTATCAATCTGGTCATTTTTAAAGCAATGTTCATGTTGTACCTATACGCCACGAGCCACGATTCACGAAGAAGAAATGGGGTCGCTATCATGATCCAGAAAAAATTTAATAATCTTCAAGCCCGTTGCCAGATGGGTGCTAGGGGATGCAGAGCCCCCTGGCAAAATTTAGTGCGTAAAAATAACGAATTCTATATATTTTTCTCGCTAGTTTTGTTCAAAACTTTTCTCTCCACTACTTTTCAATGTTTATAAACTTGGCAACACTAATTTGCTTTGAAAGACAGACGAATGGTATGTTTGTCATTCTTTCTATGTGCTGTGCCACAAGAAGAGGGCCCGAGTGTCCATACAGCAGTTTCAGACACACCAGGCCTATCTCTTGTGTCACATTATAATTCACAAACACAGTGGTAGGCCCGCGATCCAGTTCACATTGAATATCAATGGCTCAATGCCTGAATGGCTGTTCGAGAACTGATAACTGGATAAGGCCACAGAAATAGAATATTTTTACTTCCAAAAGTTCGAAAATTTGATCGTTGTGGAAGTGTTAATCTTTTTTCACGCGATGTATTCATTTTTTCTCTTCAATGGGTTGTCAGTAAGTTGTATCACTAGTTTGGACTATGAGCTTTGAGACCAAATTTAATGTTCTTATTTGTAACACTGTAAATTTGCTATTTTTCTTCCAGAATGTTTGGTTTATATATATTCCAAAATGGATAATTGGCTGAAAGAATTTACGGTAAAATCCAAAGAAGGCGACGATAAAGATTCGACTCCAACTTCTTCGAATTCGAGCTTGAACAGGTCCATTTCGTCAGCCCCCCAATTTGGATTTAAGGGTTGAAATTATGTAAACGAATTGTGCTCGAATTGTGCTGACATTATTTCGAATTGTGCTGCCCCCTACATGGGAGAACCACCATGGGGGGCTGGAGAAATGCCCGCCCCCCAAGTTGCGATTAGAGGGCTGAAACTGTGTAAACGAATTGTGCTCGAATTGTGCCGAATTGTGCTGGCATTATTTTGAATTGTGCTGCCCCCTAAACGGGAGAACCACCACAGGGGGATGGAGAAATGCCGCCCCCAGGCCCTAGTTGCAATTTCAGAGGTGAAATTGTGTTAACAAATTGTGCTCAAATTGTGCCGAATTGTGCTGACATTATTTCGAATTGTGCTGCCCCCTAACTAGCAGAACCGCCATGGGGGCTGGAGAAATGCCTGCCCCCCAAGTTGCTATTTGAGAGCTGAAACTGTGTTAACGAATTGTGCTCGAATTTTGCCGAAATGTGATGACATTATTTCGAATTGTGCTGCTCCCTAAACGGGAGAACCACCATGGGGGGCTGGAGAAATGCCACCCAAGGCCCATGTTGCGATTTCAGAGCTGAAACTGTGTTAACGAATTGTGCTCGAATTGTGCCGAATTGTGCTGCCCCCTACATGGGAGAACCACCATGGGGGCTGGAGAAATGCCCGCCCCCAAGTTGCGATTAGAGGACTGAAACTGTGTAAACGAATTGTGCTCGAATTGTGCCGAATTGTGCTGACATTATTTAGAATTGTGCTGCCCCCTAACTGGCAGAACCCATGGGGGACTGGAGAAATGCCTGCCCCTCAAGATCCGATTTGAGGGCTGAAACTGTGTTAACGAATTGTGCTCGAATTGTGCCGAAATATGCTGACATTATTTCGAATTGTGCTGCCCCCTAAACGGGAGAACCACTATGGGTAGCCGGGATTTTCCCAAATAGGCGGGGGGGGGGAAAGAAAGTAAGATTTTCATGGGAGAAAAGGTCGAAAATTGAGTGTTTTTTTTTTAATTCGCTGATATTAAAGAGGACTATTTTATGATACTAAAGGTAAAAGTACTATTCGAGCGAAAAGTTTCAAAAAAACGTGTTTTGAAGGTGAAAAATTGCTTATTTTTGCATATTTTACGTTCAATTCCAGGTGCCTTAGTGGGATTCACCTTCTTCGCCCCCCTCATCCCCCTCGGCTACACCACTTCCTCGTAGAAATCTTTATATTCTATACTATGTGTATTCTCAAGCCAGCCACCCCCCCCCCGGTAAACAGTCAGCACCCCTACCACAGATGGCTGGCTACGAACCTGATCATCTTGTAAGCACGTATAGAGGGATTAGCGGTCGAGTGACCCTAATCTCACTGAACACAAAACCAGTTAAAATGAATTTAATGCAGATACATGCGCCAACAACAGAAGCGGATGAAGAGGAAATCCAGCAGTTTTATAACTCCGTGGGTGAAATATTAAACTCACTCCCACGTAGAGAAAAATAATCGCGGTAATAGGCGACTTTAATGCGAAGATGGGCGACACCAGTAATGACGAACTCCTCCGGGGGCACGTCGGTGGGTAGGTGGGTACCCCGCTGACGTCCGTAGGCTTCACAGCTACATCGGAAGATATTACAATAGATGAATTCTATAACAAGCTATCGGATTCAATTTCAAACACGAAAAGGAAATTTAAACATCAATTTATTATAATGGGAGACTTCAACAACCAAGTATGGGGGGGGGGAGAAGAATCATTAACAATAAGAAAGTATACTTATGGAAAACGTAACAAAAGTGGCTGGAAATTATTGAGATTTTGCCAATCTAACAACCTGAAAATTTAAAGCTTTTTTTTCATTAAAAAAAAAAAAAAAAAGACAAGGGAAACGATGGATTTGGATAGTCCCCAATATGGAATACAAGACATAAATCGATTATATTTTAACACCTACAAGCAACAATAACATCAGGAGTATCATTATAGGACAAAGATTCAACTATAACACAGACCATATTAAGGTAATTATAATATGTAAAATTATGAATAAGCGATACTTTAAGAAAATTGAGGATATGGGGAAAATAACAGAAGAAAGTTGGACTCAGCATCAAGAAAAAATTACAGAAACATTATCAATGATAGGAAAACACCAGTTAGCAACTACAGAAGAACTGGATACTCAAAATTCTCAAATAAAGTATATAATAGAAGTAGACAAGACAACAAAGAAAAACTTACAAATTTAACCCCAAGCAAATTACCTCAAAATATTCAAAATATAATTAATCAACAAAAAGGAATTAAAAAAAAATGGAAAAACAGTACCTAAAGAGAAAACAGAACTGAGTATTGCGTGTAAAATCATCAACAATGAATTAAGAAAATATACCGAAGATAGAATAGAAACAACTATAAGAGAGATTGAGGAGCTCAGAATCAAAACTCACATTTGCCATTTCACTTCAAGGGCACAAATAGGCAAAATACTGTACACGGGCACGGCAAAGATATTCCTGCACTCGTGTACAGTACTTCGCCTATTTGCACCTTTGAAGTGAAATGGCAAATGTGAGTTTTGATTCTGAGCTCCACCATTTTAGGGACAGCAATAAGTACAAAAAATATTAAAAAGAAACTATCCCTCAGAACAAAATGGATGAGTTCTTTTTTGTTATTATTATCGAGTAACGGAGTTACACTCTCGAGCTATGGGCTCGGAAAAAAAGTTGTTGTCTACATGTCGCAGAGGTATCCAGCAGCGGAAAGGTAGGGGAGGGTGTTGTTTATGTGCTTGTGGAAGTTGGAGAGGGCCGAAATTCGACCATGGGAAACGTGGTGAGAGTTACGAAGGCAGGTGAGGGAGGGGCATGAGAAAAGGTGGTTCACAGTGACAGGGTCTTCATCTTCGCAGTGTGGGCAGTTGAAGGGATAAAGGTTAGAGAGAAGATGCGTGTATGTGAGGCATGTATGTCCAATCCTTAGGCGGGTGATGATAACTTCCTCGCGGCGGAAAGAACGCTGGGACGTTAACCAGGGGACAGGTGTAAGCCTGATTTGTGCGAGCTTGTTGTGCTGAGAGGCTTGATCCCGCCACTCGTTGAACCACTTACGCAAAATGATCTAGCGAATAGTGGAAATGAGATATATTGAGATAGGGAGGAGACGAGTAATACACGGAAGCTGTGTAGCTTGCTGTGCTGCTTGATCAACTGTCTCATTTCCTAGTATACCAATATGGCTTAGGATCCAGATGAAGGAAATGCTCTTGATGGTGAAGGCAATGAGATTGAGAATGAGATGGATGCGTTGGACGAGAGCGTGCGTTGAAAGGCGATCAGAAATAGCCCTTCAGGAGAAAAGTGAATTCGAGAGGACCAGATAGTGGGTGGGGGTGAGTGGGTCTTTGAGCGAGGAGATCGTGACTAGGCACTATAGGATAGCATAGAGTTCGGCTGTGTAGATGGAGGCTGTGTTTTCAAGTCGGAAGGAGTGTAGTAGACTATCTCTAGAGTACTGGAGTAGGCGTAAGCAGTGCGTCGGTTGTACTCTGAACCATCAGTGAAGCATAGGATACGGTCAGGAAAGAGGTCCAGAATTTCTCGCAAATGTGTCCGATAAACTTGGGGGTGTAGATTTCTTAGGTAATTCTGTAAGTTCAAAATTGCAGGGGGAAGGTTCAACAACCAGGGTGGGGGGTGGTGTACGGATTGTTGGTAGTGAACTGTATGAAAAGGTACTGGACATTTTCCCTTCAAAGTGTGAACGTAAGTGCCGTGAGGATTTAGGAACAGAGGTGTAGTTTGAAGGTTTAAAGAAATACTCATAGGTAGGAAGATTATGGTTGTGTGCTATCGTAACGAGAAGTTTGGCAGTGAGTTGCAATCGGCGGTAAGAGAGAGGAGGAATTCCAGCATCGCCACAGATACTCAAAGCTGGGCTAGTGCGAAAGGCGCCAATGACGATACGTAAACCCGCATTGTGAACAGCGCCAAGAAGCCTTAAGTATGAGGGAGGGGTAAGTCCATATATAGGTGATCTGTAATCCATAATAGATCGGATCAGAGTCTGGTATAACTGAATGAGTAGTCCTCTGCTACATCCTTTGGAAGGATGTGAGAGGCACTTCAGAACATTGAATGAGCGCATTATGCGTTTCATATGAAATAACCAGGAGAAGCGAGCGTCAAGGTAGAGGCCTAGAAATTTGACTGAATTGGAGCGAGGAATCAATCGTGAGCTGAAGAGAAGAGGTGGGAAAATTAGATTGTTTGTTCGATGCTGGAACATCATGAGTTCTGTTTTGCTTGGTAATTTACGGAATCCGTGTCTAGAGAGGTATGAAAGACAAGAAATAAACAAAATAGTTACAAAGTATTACATGGATAGAAAGATTCAGAAAAGACAAAATATATAAAAATAGAATGAGAAAACACAGAACCCTATTTTTTGGAAACTGAAGTAAAACATATAATCAAAGATCTGAAAAATAACAAAGCCCGTGGTGATGATAAAATAAGAAACGAACGTATACAAAAAATGGAGGAGAAAAATTGAAAAAAACCGCCACACAATTATTCAATAACATTTTGAAGGAGACAAAAAATACCCACGACATGAATAACTTCCGAAATAATTTTGATTTTCAAAAAAGGGGAAAAGAAATCGAAAATTATCGCCCAGTAAGTCGAAGCCAAACGCTGTCAAAAATTTTCTCCCAACTTATGGAAACAAGAATAAGTGAAAAATCAACCAAAAAAACAGGCGGGCGTTCATAAGGGATATTCATCAATAGATCATTTGCATACCATAAACCCAGCTAACTGAAATATGTACAGAATACAAAATCAATATCTGCTTGGCCTTTGTGGATTACAAAAAGCATTCGATTCGATAAAACACAAATCAATACATCAAGCATTAATGAATCAAAGAATACCAAACTAATTTACAAATATAATCATGGATATGTACACAAATCTAAAAGGTAGAGTGATAACAGATGTAAATATGAGATACTTTAATGTATAGAAAAAGGCCTGAAACAAGGAGATCCGCAATCGCCAATATTATTCAGCAGTGTTTTGGAGGACATAATCAAAAAATTAAATTGGGATGAAAGAGGGGCATCTATAAATAAAGAAAAGTTGAATAATTTGAGATTCGCGGATGATTTGGTGGTAATATCAGAAAAGTATAGGGATTTAAAAGGAATGCAAGAAGAATTAAACACAATAGGAAAGAATGAAGGGTTAGAAATCAATACAAAAAAACATAACAAAATCTTGACCAACAATTCAGCACAACAACCAATAAAAATACAGGGCCAAATAATTGAAAATGTAAAAGAAGTGGTATATCTGAGCTAGTTGATAACTTTCAGAAATAGAACAGAAAATGTAGTGAACAGACGGATCAGTATTGCATGGGGCAAAAAATTGGGTATTGAAACATACTTTCAAAGGTCCTTATGATAACAAACTAAAATCTGAAATATTTAATGCTTGCATTATCCCTAGCCTATAGCTAGGCACGCCCGAAAGGATAGTTTCCAGTGCTGGCGGTGCGGTGTCTCAGGGGCCACTTTGGCATATGTGCATCGCCATACGTCCCACCACACCATTCCTAGCCTATATGGCGCACCAATGTGGTCATTAAATAAAAAAACATTACACAAAATAGAAATCACTCAAAATAAAATTCAAAGATCAATAATAAAGGTAAAATAAACAGACAAAATTAGCGACAAGAAAATAAAGCAAAAGATAATGGGAACCCAGAGTATCAAACATATCATAGAAAAACAAAAATGGAAATGGGCTGGTCATGTATACAGGTTAAACAATAACAGATGGTCCTATAGACTCACTATGTAGAACCCATAGGTATAAGAAACTAAAAAAAAGGACGACGGCCAACAAGACGGAATGACGACATAGTAAACCTGTTGCAAAATAAACAGTACCAAAGAGTGGCTATCGACAGAACAGAGTGGAACAGATTGGGAGAGGTCTTTGCTCTGGACAGGGCCTGATAAGAATAGAAAGAAGACTAATGAAATTGTAATATAACTTAAGTTAGCGATATTTATGTGAAAATAAAGGCTACTATTATTATTACTATTATGTTGAAAAATGAGACATTTGCAAGGTGATGCGGTTCAAAACTTTCATGAAATGCAATATGAATATAAAATAATAGTTCCCAAAGTTGCTATATTAATTTCTGATAGTAACTGTCCTTTCCAAACTAAAGCATTTCCATACTGGGATAGGTAAAATTTTCAGTCTATACGTCTAGGAGCCAGAGTTCTCATTTGAAATCCCTTGGTCAGAGCCCTAGGAAGAGTTTTGGGGTATTGCCCTTACTAAATTATAGAAGTGCAAATAGGACTCAGAACTGGGGGGGGGGTTCTTAAGCCCCCTTATTATGAAGCAACCCCCCCCTCCGCATAATTTTCTTTGGTAATTTTTCAGTGTTTGCGGGAGTTATTTAGAAGTTGGCTATTTGCGCCTATGTTAAATTACTATGTCCATATCTACCAATGCTAGAAATTCTGAAAATATGTAGCTGTTTACAGCTCTAAAATGAGCTTTGTGAGTTTCAAAAAGAGACTCTTCAGTTGTTCTCATTTAATGGTTTTCTCATTAGTGCAGTATTTTTGAAATATTTCCAATTCAAACTTTTCTCTTTCTGAAGAGGTAATAGCCCCAATCAACCTCCCAGACAGATGTTCCAGAGAAAAAAACATATTTTTAGTCAGTGCTTGTGCCTCCAATGTAGAGCCACTCTCCGCTCAACTCCAATACTAAGAAACTGAACTTTATTATTCTACTTGTCTGTTCCTATATGTATCTAAAATGGCGAAAGAAGCGTCGAACTTGTTTCTTTTGTTTTATGTATAACTCAGCGATGTGCGATCAATCATCCTCTGTTTCGAGTGAACGAATGCAAGCCAGGTTTATATCAAAATGCCATTTTCGATAAGAAACCGAGCCACAAAGCTACACACGATCTCCTCGGTGACGTTGAGCAAGGAAAACGAATTCAATTTAAAAATCGTAAATACAATGCGCTCGAATTTTTTTTTTTTTTGCTCTGCCTCCTTCTCAGAAACGTAAACTAAAAGCTAATATGAAGTGTATTTCCCTGTTCTAACCCATCCGAGTATTAGTTCATGAAACCGAGAAAAGAAAACGTTTGTTTTTACAATTGTAAATGGTGTATGGTGTTCCTAAGCTTATATGTAGTACTCCTCAGGAGATATTGCCAGAGAAAGAAAATATTTTAAATAGCTGTCGACGATTTTTTATGGAAGTCTAAAATGAAAATACGTGAGTCACGAATTTACGATCTCACTGAATTTTATTCTAAGGAGAATTTCAAATTTTAAAACAATTCTTTTAGGGCGGAAAATGAATGCAAATTTCATAACAATTGTAATACGCGTTATTATGAAAGCAAAAAATTTGGTAGGTACGTAAGTTTGAAACATCGCAGAAGATTAGCGCTATGCTGAAATCTCCTTCCACCCTTCCAGATACACATTTGAGGGAAACGGGTGGAAAAAATCAGAATTCAGGCTATAAGTGGCTAAATTTGGCATAAAAGGAAAACTGTTAAAAAAAATTAAGCTTTCTGGACTCTTTATAGAAAGTCTCTTGAAATATTGTCACAAAACGAGGGCGCAACAGAACCCTTCTCACGACCATTATTTATACAGGATTTATGGGAGAAGTGCAGAATTTTGAACATTTTGTTCCATTTTAAATCGACTTGTAAGGAAATAAGAACACTAATTAGCCCCCTCCCTTTCACCATACCAACAGCTATCCACCCGGGGGATTTTTCTTCTCCTTTACCCCACCCTTCATACAATACAACACCTATAAAGTTTTCCTTTTTGTGCTTCATTTCTTTTGAATGAAATTTTAACAACATAACTTTTTCAACTTTTGAAAGCGCACTCAATGAAAACAACACTTTAATCCGAGGATTTTAAGGTGACTGCATAGTCGGTTTCAAAGGAGGAGTGGATAAGCACACCCCATAACCTATAAATTTTTTTTTCTCAAAAAGTTTCCTACAAATTGAAAACATTTTCCTAGTTTTGCTCGCAGATATGTGTATTCACGAAATCCACCCCTTATGATACCGGGCTTGATTAATTGAGCACATTTTTGGCGTCATTTTAACGCTAAGTTCAGTGCTAGGGGTAAGGGGAGAGGAGAATGTTTCATGCATCGACTGTTGTATTTCTCAAGTCCCTGAACAGGTTTTTGATATGAGTCCTTGATATTCAATACTATTTTTACTAGAAATTGAAGATTATGGGGTCTGTCACATTGACAGCGAGCCTTACTTGAGATAACGGTTTTTAAGATGAAATTATCTCAGGGGAGTCTTGAAAAAGTGTCGGCTCCGCCCATTTCGAGACTCTGTGACTGACCTTTCGTCAATCGAATGGGTGAGGGAGGTATAGAGCAAGGGATCAAAATTTTCACAAAGCAAGTTACGTACCTCGACAGTCAGGGTTTCGGAGTCACTGAATTAATTTTTCACAGTATTATGTCTCCAAATTCAAATTCTTTCATTAGAGGAGAGCCAAGGGGAGGAGGGAGATTAGGAATTTCATAAAACAGGTTATACTGCTTCCACCAGACCCTGACGTCCGTCCGCAAACATCCCTTACCAGAAGGTCATATGGCGACCGGAATACCAAACTTTCTTATCTTTAGAGCTGCTGCCCTCTGTCAGGAAACATTTCACATTTTACCATTCACCCCCCCCCCCCCCGAGAGCTGCATTTTCAGAATTATCGAAGAATTTGGTTAGAAAGGCCATCCAGCAAGTGCATTTATGTACACAGAAAATTAGGGGGTCATAAAATTCGTTTTTTTAGACGATATTTTATCTCCAAATTCAAACGTGTGGCACCTGAGAGAAGAGAGGGAGAGGAACCCACGCTCTTACAAAATACATTATGCCTGTCGAAAATTATGTTATTTAGGTGGCTGAATTCATGTTTGATATTACTTTCCCTTCAAGTTCAAGTTAAGAGATTTGGGGGAGGAGCCAAAATTTTAATTTAAGTACATTACATGTGTTAATAATTACATTTTCTGAGTTCTTGAAAATATGATTCTAATTCCAAACTCGACATTGTGACATGTGGAGAGAAAAGAAGTGAACAAAAATCTTCATACGAAATACATCATGTACGTGAACAATACATAGCTAATTGATGAAAATTTTGATTTACCACAGTACATATCAAAGTATAAAATATATACATTTGAGGGCTTCAGTTCAGGAGCTATAATTTTTGAATATGAAGCCAAAATACTATAAAAAAAGGGTTCAGTGACACAAGGAATCTAAATTTTGATATGACTACAACATATTTTGGGGACATTTGGTTCTTACCCCTTCCCCGCGGGCACAACTGTGCGTTCGGAATCGAAACGATATAAAAAATGAATTCAATAATCCAAGAAACCTAAGAGTCGCTATGTGGTCGGGTAGTAACATGCCCGTTTCGCAATCCTTGCATATCAGATTCGAGTCCCACCAATGCAGATAAGCTAACAGTAATATGCGAATACCCCCACTAATATCCTAGCGAACATAGTGACTACAGTATCAATCAAGGTGGAAAGATAACACGTCCTGTAACCCCGTCAGTTCGAACGAACGAGGTATTACAATCACAGGGCGTGTTACTGCCAGATCAGAAAGATTGGTACTGTGCGTGTGCAGTCGTGGACAGCTTACTCAATGTTGTGAAACAGATGGCTAGTAAGTGAACTACAACTGCACACGAACCGTGGAGAAAGTAACAGCAAACTGTCCCTGATTAACCCTGCCCAGGAAAGTCGCGCGTTAGCAACCAAGACAACCAACGTCCGGCATCGGATATACGGCACCTCAAGAAGAAACCTAAGTTTTGAAATTTATAACATATTTTATGAAACCTAATTGTTCCCTCTCCATCCTCCTCCGCCAAGCCCCACAATTTGGAATTCTGAGTCAAAGTAATATCAAAACCGAATACAGCGACCCAAAAAAACATGACTATCGATGTTAGTATTTTATGAAAAATATTCCTCTTCCCTTGCCCTAGTGTCACAATTTTGCACTTATCGTTAACCTGATACCAAAATTGATTTTGTAATTATGAAATTTTTATAGTTTTCACTTATTGCTTTTATGAAGGTTGAAACAATTCCTCTATAAAAAGAGAAACAGAACACAGAAAAGCACAACTTTACAGAATCGTAGGGGAGAGAGGAGGGGAAAGGAAAAGGAGTTAAAATCGTTAATGCATCCCTCGGGACGTCATTACAGCCGGAGATTATATAAAAACTATATAACAGAACTAAAGCGAAATTCTTGATCTACCATCGATCAAATGACTGATTGGGCGGACAGACTGGACTGACTGACTTACTGACTCAACATTCAATTCGCCTGCGAGTACCACACTCCTTGTTTCAGCCTGTATTCCCATGCGATCATCACGTTCCTTGTACCAGCCTGCGAGCACTACGCTCTGCAATGCATCATCTTGCAGACCAGTCTGCAACCACGGGAGAGCATTTTCATGTCTGCTTCGCGGACTGCGCCGACATGAGAATGTCGTCGTCCGCTACGCTCCGCACTGCACGTTGCGCTCCATATTTTTTGGCGCGCTCATTTTTCTGACGCTATACGTTCGCTGGACAATGACATTCTCATGTCGATGCAGTCTACGAATCAGACATGAAAATGCTCTCCCGTGGTTGCAGACTCGTCTGCAAGATAATGCACTGGCAAAGGGTAGTGCTCGCAGGCTGTTACAAGGAACGTGATGCTCGCATGGGAATACAGGCTGATACAAGGAGTGTGGTACTCGCAGGCGAATTAAGTGTTGAGCAGGGACGTACCGTTAGGGGGCAGGGGCAACTTACTCCCCCCCCCGTATAAATTTTTCACTCAGCAGTTTGGAAAATTTACTATTTCAGTCAGGCAGACTGGAAAAATCCAACAACAAAATAAAAGTTTTTTTTTCTGCTTTGATACCTGGATATTGAGTTGAGAAGTTGGGAAACCCAACAAGTCAAAAGGTTTTTCTTCTTTTGCACTGATACTTGAGAACTTTGAATTGAGTCAGTTAGAAAAAATGCAACCGGTCAAAAAGGTTTTTTCCCTTTTTTTCTTTGATACTTGGAAGTTCTGAGTTGAGCCAGTTGGGACTTTCACAATTTTACACCACCCCCCCCCCCCGGGAAAAACTCTTCAGTACGTCCCTGGTGTTGAGTCAGTGAGTAAAGTCAGTCAAGTCAGTCAGTCCAGTTAGTTAGTCAGTAGTTTTATTATTATTATTATTATTATTATTATTATTTCTATCATTATTTTTTTTCTCGTAACGCTCCAAAGTAACGCTTTCTTCAGTTGTGTGCCAAAGTGAAGACATAAAAATATCAAAATGATTTCCATGAAAATGATAATTCCTTT